>PVIA01000072.1:192439-225244 GCA_004024845.1 Tonatia bakeri
GGCCCCACTCACAGCACTCTTCGTTGACGGTGCACTTCTCTGTCTCTTCGGTGGGCAGCGTGCACACGGAGCCATCCTCTGGGAACTGCTTCACATACCTCTCCCTGGACCGCATGCCTAAGCCGCAGGAGATGCTGCAGGGCGACCAGGTGATCCACTCGGACATGGTGCAGGTGGAACCGTCTGCAATAAACAGAGCGGACTCTGCAGCCCTAGCGCCGCGTGCCAGGGGGTGCGCCACACAGGGCATATGTGACCCAAGTCTTTAAAGGCAGGAGGAATCAGGAAGGAACCAGCTGGCCTTCAAGGGGAGTTAGGCAGTTGAGGATATAAGAGAACAAAAGAGGTATACATTTTTTTAAACCAGTAATTTCTCTAAGAGGAAACGAAATGCTTTTTTCTAGTCACATGGGGCAGTGAGGATTACTCCTTATCTTGCGATAATACATATGAAAGATACTTGGATAGATAGAAGGATATTCTATATATGTGTGATAAGATATAAATGTAATCTACATATAATTTAGGATAAGTCATAGTCCACTTGTATGGTCTAGGATGTATTATACATTTAAGACCATGTAATAAAATTTAAAATTCACTTCCTCAGTCACTAACCACACTGAAGTTCGGACTAGGCAGATGTGCCGGGGGACCACCATATTGGACAGTGCAGACACAGAACATTTCCGTTGTGACAGAAGGTTCCACTGGGAGTGCTGGAAAGTCATTATATAGACAGTGTTCTGAGATGCTGTGTAAGCTCTTTTGCTCAGAGGAAACTGAGACTTTGGTTTTTGTCTAAAGCTGCCAGTTCCCAGTCTAGAAAAATGGATGAGAGGATTTTGTCCCTAAGGGTAGAGAGTGTCACTGGCCTTGGGACGCAGGGACCTGAGGGCTGATTTGTACCCAAAGAGCAGGTTATGCTCAGTGGCCACAGGCATCTCAATGCCCCAGTGGAGGTTGGTAACAAAGAAAAGACGATGCCATCTGCTAATGGGGAGCAAATGGTCAGGTGGCGACTGAGGGAGAGAAGCTCCGCGTGTGTCTGGAGAGGGAGACGTAGAGGAAGAATGAGGAGGGCAATACAGCCAGCCTTCTGCATTGATATCTTGGACTACACATGGCTTTGCTCCCATGACTGGGTATTAGCAACGGCCATGGGCATGTCAGGGACACTCAGGATTGGGTGAGAAGGATAATGGAACCTCTCTGCATGGCCTAGGGGTCCTGTTTCCGAGGTGGTGGTGTGCTGCTCCCGCTGGAAACAGAGGCAGGTGTGTGTGTGTGCTTGCTTAGTTCTTAAACAAGAGGAAAATGAGGTAATTCATCTACCAACTATCCATTTATTCATGTGAACAAAAACACTGGGTGCTGAGTGGTGTGCTCTGACGTTAAAAGATGCCAAAGATGTGGATCTTGTTTTACAAGAGAGAGAGAGAGAGAGAGACAGAAACTGACAATAATTCCAGGCATTGAAAATATGACAATGGAGGTGAGCCCAGGGCATTGAAGAGGGAAAAAGCCGCCCTTTGGGGAGTTCTGGGGAAGAGTTCACACAGGAGGGCACATCTTAGCGAACTTTGCTGGGTAATACATGTGTGCATTGAAGGTAAAGGGAATGTATAATGCAAACACCCCTTTGTGGAGAGTGTATGTGTGGTACTGGGAGGTGAAGCCAGAAAACATGGCTGCAGTCAGAGCAGGAGCAAGCCTGCACATGTGCACAGACTGTCACCCGCATGCACGTGGAGCCTGCACCTTGTTATCTGACCTTCGGACAGTGCAGCTACACAAAGCTGGTGGTGCAGCAAGAAGTCATAGCTGAAACCCACATGTCAGAGCCAGAGACAAGGCCAACTAAAGGCATGTGCACAACCAAATAAGATAATTGTGTTCCAGTGTGATGTGGTTGGAGGTATAGGGCTTGGTAAACCCCAATTCAGGCTTGTCAAGACATCACCCTGAGCAGGTGGAACACCCTCACCCCAACCCGAGGGTCTTCTGAGAGGAAGAGATTGGAGCCAACAGGCTCTGCTCTTGAAGCATCCCTCAAAGAGATGTCCTCAGGTGCCTTTACTAACAATGTGTGGTTCAGTATTGCAGTATGATGTTAATTGCATTGGAGGAGCGTCAAAGAGCTCATTTTCACCAGGCCTCCACCTGGGTTCTCTGCAGAACTATTTTTGCCAGTAAATTAAGCTGAGGACTTTGCACATGGGCAATAAGGAGACACAGATTTTTCAGTTAGGGAGTGACATGATCAGATCTTTGTTTGCAAAGTATCCTTCTGCTGGTGCCCTGGAAGTGGAGAGTGAGGACAAGGTCTGGGATAAAGGGCTGGCTGGGATGATCAGGAAAACGTTTTTAGATGTGGTTGCCACAATAAAATGTACACTCAAGCTGTCATATAATTACTTCCGAATGTCCAAAGGGATCTTAGCTTCCTTCCTATTCTAAATGCTCCCCGGATAACCAAGTCCTGATGTGGACACAGGAGAACGTTACTTGACTTTGAGTGGGGTAGCTCCTGGGGAGTATGCACCTTAGGTACAAAAAGCAGGCATATTTACAGAAATAGAAAACTCTATTATAAAATTCATATGAAATCTCAAGGGCCCCCGAATAACCAAAACAATCTTAAAAAAGAAGAAGGAAGTTGAAAGACTCACAGTTTCTTATTTCAAAATTTACTACAAAACTATAGTAAACAAAACAGTGTGGTCCTGGCTGATAGACCAATGGAACAGAATGGAGAGCTTAGAAATAAACCCTTGCATATGCAGTCAAATGATTTTTACAAGGGTGCCAAGATCATTCAATAGAGAGAGGACAGTCCTTTCAATAAATGGTGCTGAGAAATTTGGGTATCCATATGCTAAAGAATTAAGTTGGGTCTTTACCTAATACCATATAGAGAATTAACTCAAAATGGATCAAAAACCTACACAAAAACCTTACGGTGTTAGAGTTAAAACCATAAAACTCTTAGAAGAAAACACAGGGAAAAAACTTCATGACATTGAATTTGGCAATGATTGCTTGGATAGGACCACAAAGGCCCAGGCAATCACAGAAAAAGAAGACAAATTTGACTGCGTGAAAAGTAAACTTTTGTGCATCAAAGAAAAATATCAACAGTGAATAGGCAACTTATGGAATGAGGAAAAGGTATTTGAAAATCGTATCTACTAAGAGGTTTATATCTGGAACACACAGGAATTCTTAAAAGTCAACAACAAAAGACTAAACAACCTGATTCGAAAATGGACAAAGGTCTCGAATACACATTTCTCCCAGTAAGATATATGAATGGCGATTAGCACATGAAAAGATGCTGACTGTCACTATCATTAGGGAGATGCTACCGAAACCACAGTGAGACCCCTCACACCCACTGGACGGGACGATGACTGTCAACTAAAAATAGAAAATGCAAGTGTTGGTGAGGGTGCGAAGTCGAAACCCTGCGCACTGCAGGTGGGAATGTAAAATGGGGCAGCCCTGTGGAAAACAGTACGGCAGTTCCTCAAAGAAATGGAAATTAGAATCACCATGGGACCCAGCAGTTTCACTTCTGGATATATGCCCACATGTATTGAAATCAGAGTCTCTAAGGCACTTGTGTGCCAGTGTTCACGGTATCATTATTCACAGAAGTGAAAATGAAGCAACCTGTGTCCACCGACAGATAAATGAATTTAAAAGGTAATATAGACACGTGATAGAATATCATTCAGCCTTAAAAAGAGGTGAATTCTGACATAAGCTACAACACGGATGAACCTTGTGTACCTCCAGCTATGTGAAATAAGTTAGTAACAAAAAGACAAACATGGTATGATGACACTTACACGTGGCCCTAGAGTAGCCAGATTCATAGAGACAGCCGGTGGAGTGGAGGTTGCCAGGGGCTGAGGGAAGGGGGAATGGGAGTCATTATTTAACGGGTGCAGAGTTTCAGTTTTGCAAGATTAAAAATAAAAAGAGTGGTGGAGACGGACAGTGGTGATGGTTACACAACCATTAACTGTACTTAATACCCCTGAACTGTACACTTAAAAATGGTCACGCTGCTAAATTTGATGTTAGGTACCACAGTAAAAAAAAAGGAAAGGAAAAAGAAAGCAGGCACAGCCCTGACTGGTGTGGCTCAGTTGGTTGGGTGTCCTTCTGCAAATTGAAAGGTCACCGGTTTGATTCCTGGTTAGGGCACATGCCTGGGTTGCAGATTTGGCCTCCTGGAAGGGTGTGTGTATGATCAGATGTTTCTCACATCAATATCTCTCTCCCTGTCTTTCTCCTTCCCTCTCCTCTCTCTAAAAATAAAATAAAAAATATTTTTTAAAAAAAGCAGACACAGCCCAATATGTTTTAGAGCTGTTATCACCATGTGGGAGCCACCTGAACTGGGATAAGGAAGGAACGTCCCCTGTGGAGGGGTAAAGACCTTCACTCCCTCCGTCAGACAGCCCCCAGCCCCGAGCAGGAGAGAGCACTCCCGACATTGCCAGGGCTGTCACAGCCTCCTCGGCCTGTCTATGTCAGGGCTCAATAGTGTCCCCGGAAGTGTCCGACCACAGGCACGATAGTCCACAGTAAACCTCCGAGGCAGAGCGGCCAGGGAGGTGTTCTGCCTGGCCCCTGGGAAGAACCAGGGGGTGAGTGACCTGCAGTGGGGTCACTCCCACTCCAGGTTACTCCAGCTAGCCTCCGCTGGGAGGTGTTTTTCTTCCACAAACCAGCTCAGTCCGTACATGCCTTCCCGTCGCCTTGCTGCCCCTCTGAGACAGTGAAGATCACAGAATACAGACAGAGCATATATAGATCTGTCCAGACGAAGCAGGAGCCGTCCCCTGGAAAGTAGGCAGCTGACCTTTGCACAGCAGCAGTCAGGTGTCTGCTGGGAGCTGCAGCCATCAGGACATGGGGGTGCAAGCTTGTAGGTGCTGACCTTTGAGCAGCGGCAGAGGGAGAGACAGTCTGAGGATTCCTGGGATCAGCCCCAGGCCCAGAACACAAGGAAGTGACTCAGGCTGGGGCAGGGCATCAAGAGGGTCTGTCAGCGACACAGAGTCAGGGTGGTGGGTCTATATTCAAACTCGCCCAACCTGTTCACTGGCTTCTTCTTCTTTTTTCTTTTAAAGATTTTACTTATTTTTAGAGAGAGAGGAAGGGAGGGAGAAGAGGGAAGGTGAGGGAGAAAGGGGAAGGGAGGGAGAAAGAGAGGGAGAACAACATCACCGTGAGAGAGAAACATTGATCGGTTGCCGCTCACACACACCGTGACCAGGGACCACACCTGCAACCCAGGCATGTGCCTTGACAGGGAATCGAACTGATGACCTTTCACTTTGGGGAATGTCGCCCAACCAACGAGCTACAATGGTCAGGGCTCATCGGCTTTTAAAAAGAGGTTGGAGTTAAGGCCCAGAAGCAAGGCTACTTGCTATTTGTCATTTATCATGAGACATTAGCTAGCTCTTCAGTAACCTGTGTATATTTACTTCCATGGCTGGGGAAGGAGGCTGGTGGTCAATCTCAAGAATCCTTTTGAAGTCGTGAGACCTGTCCTGTGTTCAGAGTCCTGGAGACACTGCCGGCGATGAGGGGCTGCCCCAGGTGGACCCCACTGACAACTACAGTCAGGGTCCTGGCGCCCCACCAGGGACGCAGCCTGACCAGGAGTGTGGGGCTGGCATCGCCAGGCAGACGCGTCCCCTCCTGAGCTTCTGCCAGCCACTCGCTGGCCCGGGTGGTCTCCTCACCTTCGTCGCTGCAGCCGGGGCCCATGCAGGGCTGGAAGTCCTGGGTGTCGGGGCAGGGGACACTGAGGTCCAGCTGCGCCTTCAGCATGCGCTGCCGCATCCTCTTGCCTTTGTCGCAGGTGGAGGAGCTGCAGGCGGACCACGGCGACCAGTTGGAGTAGATGCAGGTTTCAGGGGTGTCATCTGGGAAGAGTGTGTGACAGGTTTTCCCGGGGAGCCTGTGGCCACTGGGACTGACCCTCTCCCCAGACACGCCCTTTTAGGGAAAAGAAAATCCTTGCTGCCGGACCAGCTTCTGTGAGCCTGATGCTTCCGGATGGAAGTCAGTCCCTTCCCTTTAAAAATTATACTTTAGCTTCCACTAATAAATATTTAAATAATCTAATAATAAGAAAAGATTCTCTTCCTATCCTTCCCCTCGACACACGGACGCCTTTCTCTTTCCAGCCCCTCACTGTGGCAGACGTTGCTCCCACACGGCTGTGGGCACATGCCAGACACGCTGGGGGGGCACAGGTTTTGTGTTGTTGCCTCATCTCTCCGGTGATCGCGACATGTACACAGGGGTCATGATGAGGGTAAGAGCAGCCAGTGTTTGCTGAGCACTTACTATGTGCCAACACCCTTCTAAGAACCGTACCTGCTCTTTCCCATTTGAGACAACAGCTCTCTCTGGGGCAGGTTCTGTTACTGTCCTCATTTTACAGGCGAGGATGCCATGATAGAAAGGTGAGCTTCTCTCACCCAAGGCTGCAGAGTGGGAACGCTGGCTGTGCGGCCCCAGACCCCATGAGGAAACGAGCTGAAGCCACGGCTCTGCCCCTTCCCCCTGACAGGAGGGTCTGGGCCTCACTCTCCTGGCGGGGGCATGGACTCACCCAAGGCTGCCTCACAGGCCAGCAGGAGAATCAAAGCAGAGAGGGGTCTGAGGGCGGTGAAACCTATGCAAATACCATTTATGTGATCATTTTCAAGGCCCAAGACGCTGTCGAGTGCATATTCATTCCTGTGTCACGCCTTCCCTAATTTTCTGATACTTTGTGCCTAGTTTTGTCCTTGCTTTGGATTCTATATCTCCAGCAGAAACCCTCAAAAATGGGATTACCAAATCAAAGGATGTCTCTGTGGCTTTTAAAACATGTTAGCAAATTGCTTTTCTAAAGGACGGTGCCAATTTATGTTGCCATTGGCAACAAAGGGAAACAACATACCTTCATCCTTCTCTTCCGGGGCCAGGTCTGCTACAATGTCATCCACGTTGTCAGGTATAATATTGCATTGTTCCCCCTGCAAAAGGAGCTTTACTCAGAGGGCTCACATTAAAGAATGGAATGTGTGGAGGGAAGACGAGGGAGGATGTAACACCTAACGCCCACCCTGTATTCAAGGCAGAGTTCTGGGACAACATTTACAATCTGACTCAAAAAAAAAAGTGGCAATGAAGCCACTGCCAAACCTGACCTGTGGCAGACATTTGTAATTGATTGTGGAACTCATGATGAAACCTATTTGCCTGGATTCAATCATTCAGTGGAGCATGAAACCTGATTATCTTCATTTTGCTCATTTATATTGTATGAGTAGTTTGTATACTAGAAACCGTGGGAGGCCCAGGGATTCTACATCCCGGAATATGCCAGGGACCCCATAATTCAAGAGCAGAATGGGGTACAGGCCCCTTGTACCCCGGGCGGGAAAGTTCTGTGCCAGGTCAAGCTCTAACCCAGTACCTTCCGGGCAATTCTCTCGATGACGACCCTGGCTACTTGCGTGATGGACCCGCCCTCAGGGTCATAAAAAGGACTCTGAGGATGGTCCAGGCTGGTCAGAGGCCGGATTTTCTCCTGGGGAATTGTGGGCTTGTTGGGCGACTGCAGTGGGGGAGAAAACAGAGAGTGGGGAATAAAATTGGTTAAAAACCACAAAAGCAATTTTTTTTTAATTTGCAAAAACAATTTGTAGTATGATCGGAGCAAAAACCTTGATAGGAACTTAACAAGTATGACTACTATTTATTTTGCAGGATTCTGTTCCTGCCCTGCGTTGTGCATGGCCATCTGCTGATCTGGACTTTCAGATTCTCCCACATCCGTGGTGGGTTCCTGCCCAGACGCAGAAGCCACACACTGCGGAGAGATGCCCCCTCTAGGGCCCAGAGGGGCCTAAATGCAGAGCTCCTCCTACCAGCCCGGGTGTTGGCAAACTTTTGTCTGCAGAGGGCCAGGTGGTAAATATTTTAGGCTCCGTGGGCCAAACTGTGTCTGTCGCAAGGACTCAACTCAGCTGTTATGGTGAGAAAGCAGCCCCAGACAACACGTAATCGAGTATGTGAGGCTGGGTTCAACAGTTTTGTTTACGAATTAGGTGGAAGGCTAGGTTTGTCCCACAAACTGTAGTTACCACCGTGTGTCCTAGGCTGTGCTACCACTGGTTCTCTGGTGACTCCAGATTTTGATGTTGTTGGTGTGTGGGCCATAACTGAGAAATATTGGCATCAGGAGAGATTCCAAACACCTTAGCCTGGTTGTCCAGGAACTTTTGGAATGAGGCCCAGCCCCTTTTCTTCCTCTGTTCCCCCCCGACTTCCTCTAGGCATTTGCCTTTTGCCTGCTGTTCTGTGCTTATGGACAGAGGAAACAGCTTGTTGGCAGATTCCCTCTCCGCCCCCTCCTGGTGGGCTGATGAGTGCACGCTAGCCTCTGGGTACTATCGCTCTGTGACCTCATCTAGGACACAGCCTGGGCTGCACTCGCCTCTGTGTCCAGGATCCCTGTAGCAGGGCCAGGCAAGGTGTGTCACTCACCGTTGCAGGCACACACCTACCTCATAGGTCACCCCACTGTCAGTGCCGGCGTCCCAAGGAATCAGGTCCTGCACCACCTTCTGCACCCAGCCGCACTCCTTGGTGCACAGGTCCTCCGCAGACAAGCCCACGTTCCAGTCGGGGCTCGGGCCCATCATGGTCAGGAAGGACATTAAGTGGCGTGTCCTGTCCACGGAAAACTCAGCCGAGGGTGCTGCTCTCCTGGAGACCAAACACAGAGACCATGACATCAGGGGCTCCAGGGTGCCCGCTCCCAGGCAGGCCATGGCTAAAGCATGAGAAGCATGGAAGGTGGATTCTCGGTCTTCCACGGCCTGTGGCCCTGAGCGGCGTGCACTCTCCTCTCCCCCGAGTCTGTCCACTGGCCACACGCAGACAGAGCCACATGCTGCCATTTGATTCCACACCTCTGACGTGCACACAGCATGCACTGCTGTTTTGTACCGTCTCACCGATTTGTTTAGCTACTTATTGACGGTCACCTCTCACAGGACTGACGATACGATCGGAAAGCAGGGCTTTGTCTGTCTCGTGGCTTTATTTCCAGTTCCTGTAACGGTGCCTGGCACGGAATGATTCTGAATATATGAATGAACAAATACTTTGTTCTACATGTGAGCCCAGCTGTGTTGAGTGTGAGAGGAACTTTACAAATAAACGCTGGCTAACAACACCCTGAGCCCTTATACTTTCTTGTTGAATCCCCAGAACAGGATAATTGAACCCAAGTCATAGATGCGGAAACTGAGGCTCAGAAGGGTTATGTGGCTTGTTCAAAGTCACAAAGTGGTAGAATGGAGGCCACAACCCAAAAGTCCACATTCATTCAAGGCCAGTATTCTTTTCATCATCAGTTTCTAAATCCCCCACCCTGCCCCTTTGTGACTGTACTGAGATCTCCATCCTGCCACCAGGGGGAGCATCTTCCCCATCCCGCTGCCTGCATGACAGGCTGCTTTACAGCAAGGCCCTGCCCTGGCACCCGCTCTCAGCCACTGCCCCCTCCCCCTGCCCCGTCAGTGTGCAAGGACCCCGCCAAAGAGCCAGAGACCTTTGGCTGACAACCCCTGAGCTGCAACCTGTCTCCTCATGTTGCTAAGAAGAGGCCTTAGGAGTGGCCAGGGCGGGATGGATTGACAGTGGTGGCCCACCTAGGGGCTGGGTTGGAGGGTTAGAGTGGGTCAGCACCAGCTTGGTAGCAGGCCTGCGTTATTTTGTTTCCCTTTCCCTGTGGAGTTAGAATTATTATACTGTTTTGCAGAGAAGAAAGGAAAGCGTCTAGAGGTTCATAGACTTAGAGATAACTGGGGCCTCGGTCTGAGGTTTGAAGGTCGAGCTGCCTGACTCTGCACCCCCAGGCTGCCAGTAGTGGGGAATCCTTGGCCGGGGGCCAACTCGTCTGTTCAGTCCAGCTGGCAGCTGGTCCACCTCAGCTGTTGAGGAGTCCCTGTGTCCCTCTGCGGGGACCAGCTGCTCCTGGCTGCCTTCACCTGTCCCCGGGAAGCATCGACTCCAGACCTGGCCAGGCCCCATGGCAGTGGGTCGGTCCTGCTCTGCTAGGCCAGATGGGATCAAACAATAGGCAGAGAGAGAGGGAAGCCCAAGTATCCTTGGACAAACTGACAAACCTTTCTGTGCCTCAGTGTCCGAATCTGTAAAATGAGGATCCCCGTACGGGTTGCTATGAGTGCTCAGGGAGATAACTTGCCTATGGTACTTAGTCCAGTGCCTGCCGCCTGAGCTATTATTACAGCGCCGTATCCTTTCCCGTGTGTGCATTTGCTGGCATGAGGTCGGTGGTTTCAGCAGCTTCTTCAAAGACCTGATTCTAGAATACCTGCAGTCTGGGGTGCTGCAGCATCGCTCACCTACAGACTGGTTGCCCCAGACTGGAGCCTGCGTTCCACTAAGTGCCAGACAGGGAACACTGGCATCTGGGTGGGGCTGCTTTGCGCCCCAGCCCCTGGCCCCTGAAAGTCCAGCAGTGCCTTGGAGAGCGGGCTTCCTCTTCCATTGCCGTAGAGACCAACCTTCCCAACTACTCCCTTCTGATCTCCTTGAGCATGTGGCTTTGGGTCAGGTTAGTGGTTCATATTCTGTACCCCACTGGTGGGACTATTCACCATGACACCCCAAGGGGAAGAAAACAGCTCTACTGAGGAATCGAGAGCTGGAGAAACCAAACCGACCCCCATCCAATTCCCCCTGGATTCACTGCTCAGCCGATGGATGGAACCATCTGAGAACCTTGTGTTTTACAAGGATTTATGCAAATCATTCTCTGCAAATGCATTTTGGCCAAATCTGTAATCTGAGGGAGGTATCCTACAGTCCTTGGTACGTATTTCAAGAGGTAGGAAATTTGCAGCAACCAAAAATGCCTCCATTGCCTGGGACCCCTGGTGGGCCTTCCCGGAGTATGTTGGATCCAGTCTTTCTGTGGAGTGTCTTGCGTAATCTCCACCTTCCCTGCTGGGTTCCCACCGAGGAAGGGCCACGTGTGCCTTGTTCGCAGCTGCATCCCAGCGCCTGGCATATAACTTGGCATGCAGTGGATTCTCTTCAAATATTTGTTGAAATAAATGAATTAATCTAAGAAACAAATATGGAGCCATGACACTTTCTTTGACCTTCACATGTAATTTAAAAATCACCTCAAAGTATTTAATACTTCTGTAATAAAAATGCAATGTTAAAATAATGGGTTAAGAGTACACGTGAATTTTCTTTAGGAAGTGCTAAATGTGAGTAGAGTTCTTCAGTTTGCCCAAACCATAATAGACATTCTGATTCATGCTTTCTTATATGCCACATTTTCCCATGTATGGTATTCTGTTTCATTTTTGGTTTCATTTTTCTATGTGGGATTTACATTTTAATCAGTTTTCTAGCAAAGACAGTTGATCTGGCCATACCATAAAATGGAATACATTATAAAGCATGATAATGGAAATGATATATATTCAGGATAAGAGATAAAGATATAAATTAGTGGCACAGACTGGAGATCCCACAAACTTTAGAGAAGGATTTAGGGGGAAAGAAAAATTGTGCAATGAGTGGGGTTGGGCTACCTTAATTGCAATAAAAACATGGGGTTCACATTCAGTATCATACACACAAAAAATCCAGTGTTAAATAGAAAACCAGATTATTGAAAAAAAGTCAAGTTTTCTGATCTGCTAGAGAAATGTTAATTTTCTCAGCTTTTCAACAATAAAAGCAATCACAAGTGTAGCTAATTGAATTAGACTCAACTAAAACCATCTGTATAATGAAAACAGCTGTGCTGAATTAGAAAGGAAAAATAACACGTGGGCAAAAGGTTTCCCTCTAGTGCACAGGTAGCAAACACAAGGCCCTAGGGCCGATTTCAGCCCTCCACCTTGTTTTATCTGGCCTGGCACCTTGTTTCTACCTGGCAGCAGCACCAAGCTCTTGCTTAACTGTTAGGGAGTAGTTACATGTATACAGTCCTAAAATTACATTTGGCCCTTTGAAGGCAACTGCAAGGCTGATGTGGTCCCTGGTGAAAATGAGTTTGACATCCCTGCTCTAGTGTGACTGACAAATGTTAATATCTATTGCATATACAGAGTTAATCCAAATCTGTAAGAAAAGTATCACAATCTCGATAAAGAAAACATTTCTAAACAAAAATTCCAAAAGCAGAACAAAATAAAAGAGGCAATAAAGGGATTTTATGATCCTTTTTGAGTCTTATTATGCCCTTCTAAATTAAAGATACACACCGGTGACCCAGATCACTCACATTGTGTCTGTCATGGTGTGTTTCAAGTAATGCCCAATAGTTTTTGATGCTGCAGAAACTCAACAAGGCCACTAGAGGGCGCTCGAACCACACATTAGGCTGAGGTCCTGTGTGAGTGGAGGAAGGTTTGAGTGGCTTCCAGCCTTAGAAAACTATAACCTGGAAGCATCTGGAGCTCCGGGTCCGTCTAGTTGATTAGATCATATATAGTCCAGTCTTCCTTTACAATCCCGAGGACATCAGTGGGCCTGGGCAAGTGCTGCAGGGGGCAGGGAGGGCCCTGGGCCTTCAGGCCTGATTGAGGGAAAGATGCCTCTGACCTTAAGGGGAACCAGGGCTTGGGTGATTACTGGGCACAGACCCTCCAGAGGCAGGATTTCTGGGCAGGGTGAGGGCGTTTCCAGTTCACCAGCCCCTCATCTGTCTTGAGAACATGACCATTTTCTAATCAAATGTTAATTAAGCAAAGTGGCTGGGAATAATTAAGGAGACTGCAGTCCTTTACAGGACTCATGATAAGAAAGGGAAAATAAGTTTTTTTTAAAAAATAAACTCTTTTATTTTTTTTAAAGAAATAAACATTCTTTAAAAAGTTCCAGTAATTCCTAGCATCCAGACTAAACCAGAGGAATTGGATGGTGGAAATTCAGAATCGCTTTGCAGGAAACTTTCGCGTTTTTTGTTCAGGCACCAGAGGAACTGGTGACGGATGTGGGTTTTGTTGAGAATTTGTCTTTCCTGTCTCTACCTGTGCTCCGGGCTGTTGGAGCCACAGCTTGATTTATTGAGCTAAACAAGTCAGCAGCTAATTTGTTCATTCACGGCTGTCCTTTGAGAAGTGGTCTAGTGGATAAAGATGGAGATCATTGGAAAACAAGTCAGTTTCCATGGGCAGGACCTTGCAAAGTAGGTCACCCTGGCTTTCCACCGGCGGAGAGAGGCTGGAATCCCATTAACCTCAATCGAGCAGGCTCAGTGAGGAGGGGCCGGGCTGAGTCTGCAAAACAAAGCTTGGCTGCGTGGAGGCTTCCCAATTTGACTTCCTAATGAGATTTGGAAGGGGAAGGGAACCTGGGGTAGGGGAATATCAAAGGAAAATAACGTTCCCTTGACCAGCTGGTAGCACGGAGTGTAGAGGGTTTGGGTGTTCCGGAAGTCTGAGTGTTTGCCGTCAATTAATTCTCTTCCACTGGGGTCTTAGGACGTCCAAGGGAGGAGTGAAGCGTGGGAAGGTATCTCCAAATGTTTTTTTTTTTTTTTTCAATTTCTCAGACAGCGTATCCTGTCTTAAAAACCAAGAGAAAAAAACTCATTGATTCTTTCATCCCCGTGGAGCTGCGGCTCAGTCTCGTCTTTCATAGCATACTTCACAGAAGGGTTGTCTGTACTCACTGACTCCGTGACCTCATCTGTTCACATTTCACCCTGCTCCAGGCTGTTTACCTCTCCCCCTCCACTCCGCAGAGAGGAGTCTCAATAAGGTCACTGATAGATCTTCATGTTGGTAAATCTAGTGGGCATTTTGCAGCTCTAATCGTACTTGATTTCTCAGCCGCATTGGACACAGGCTGCCCACTCCTTGAATGTGTTCTTCACCTGGCTTTTCTGATAGCAAGCTTCCTTCCTCAATTTCTTTGCTATTCCTTTTCTGCTTCCTTTGCAGGAAAGTCCTCCTCAGCACTAAATGCTGGTGCTCTCTGGACTCAGCCTGAAGCCCTTGACTTATTCTCAAGCTCTCTCTCACCCATAACCTTGTCATTATCACCCATTCCTTGTTGACCCTTAGTGCAGGATTCCCCCCCACACCCATGAGGTTCAGAGCTTCATAGGTAACTGTTTATGTAACACCTCCGACTGGGTATCTTGAAGGCATTTCCAAGGTAACCCATCCAGAACTGAATCCACGATCTTCGCCGCTGAACTTCACCTGATGTTCCATATCTGATGAGAGGACGCACCAACTCATTAATTAAGCATCTTGACCTCTCTGCCTTTCTCATCCTCCTTATCCAACAATCACCACAGCCGTCCGTTTTTACTCCCATGCGTCTCCCAGGCCCCTGCACCTCCCCGTCTCCACCACCACCACCCTAGTCACAGTCTCTGTGGATTCTCCCCGCACCTCTGCAACAGCCTCCTCCCTGGTCTCTCCTCAGCTACTCTCACCCTTTTCATATTGGAGCCAGGGTGTTGTTTTAATCTAGATCTGATCATGTTGTCATCCAGCTTAAAGCCCTTCAATGATTTCCCATTACTCTTAATGTAAAAATCAAAATCTCGAATGTCGCGTGGGTTGGCCCCGCGCCAAGCTCAGCTCTGATTTCTGGATACAGTTACACCGTAACTTGTTAGTGCTTCATGCTCTGCTCCCTCCTCAGCGCTTTTGCACATAATGGTCTCTCTAGACTTTCTAGAATGTTCTCCCCTTGCTTTGCCTTTTTACCTAGTTAACTTCTATTGATTCCTTAGCTTAATTCCCATTTCCTCAAGGAAGTTTTCTCTGACCCGCAGGCTGGGTTGGGGCCCCAACCACACACTGTCACAGCAGCTTACGCCTTTATTTCATAGACATGTCCCATTCGTCTCTCCCCCATGAAACCGTAAGCTCCATGGGAAGATCTGCTCTGCTCAGCGCTGTGTCTCTGGGGGCCTTCCACGCACTTTCCTGGGGAGACCCCAGATGCATGTTTGTTGAGGCAGTTAAATGTTTCAGTCACCCTTGATAGAGCATAGGGTAAGTGCAAGTTAAGAATCTGGGTTGTTTTTTTTTTAGGAATCAGACAATTTGGTGTGTCACACTGCTAATTTCATGTTGATCAGAAGTCTGATTGGCAGCTTTATGTTTTGATTGATTAAAGAATGGATAACGAACAGTTACTTAATCGGAAGGACCTTGTTGTAGTGAAGGGTGTAGACACTAAAGTCAGCTTCTGCGCTGATGCAGCTGGATGCCGAGGCTGGACCTGCCACACAACCTCTGAGCGTCGGTCCATCCACTGTAAGGTGAGGATGATGATCTCCGTGGGGATTACCATGGGGTTAGTATGAGGGTTAAGGAATGTATGTGCCTAGTATGGTATCTGGCAAATAGTAGGTGCTCATAGGATTTATCTCAGCTTTCTTCCTTTTCTCTTTCCCTTCCTCCCTCTCTCCTTCCTGAAGCACCTTGCTTTACAGTTTACATCTTTCTAAACCCAGGCTCCTTAAGGGAAAATGGTACAGGTTTCCTTAGTGGTGTAAAAACTGACATCCACAAACTGTGGCCCAGATGTCCCCAACCCCTACCCAGTCTTGAACCAAAGGCGAGGAACTCATCATACGAAGGTTCGGAGAGCCTGGGAGCTGGGAGCTGGGAGCTGGGAGCTGGGATCTGGGGGAAGCTGAGAAGAAAGCCTGAGCAAACAGCATTCAGAATGGATATTTTTTTGGATTGATGTTAATTATACAAAGACGGCTGAAGGCCTTTGTGAATTCACATCGGTATCTTCTGGTGGGATAGACGTGAAAGAAGCAAATGCCCACCCAGCGGGAGAGAGCCCCGCCCAGCAGGAGACAGCCCCGCCCAGCAGGAGAGAGCCCCGCCCAGCAGGAGAGAGCCCCGCCCAGCAGGAGAGAGCCCCGCCCAGCAGGCTCTGTCTCTATTGCTTCTCCGAGGCAAAGGCACTTCTAAGCCCCGACATGTTTTCAACTACAGTCATGTTTTCAACTACAGTCGACCCTTAAAAGGCATTTGAACTGTGCAGGTCCATTTAACAGGGTGGGACAAAAGTAGGTTTACCTTTGTTCATATGGAAAATAATGTGATAATTAGTAAATAATAGTATAAGAATAAACTCGAGTGTTTCCCACATTCACAATTGTAAGCCTACCTTTGCTCCACCCTGTATATGGGGATTTTTTTACATAAATATGTATAGTCCTATAAATGTATTTTCTCTTCCTTATGATTTTTTAAAATAACATTTTCTTTTTTCTAGCTTACTCTGTTGTAAGAAAACAGTGTATAATACATAAAACATACAAATATGTGTTAATCGACTGTTTATGTTATTGGTAAGGCTTTTTGTCAGCAGTAGGTTATTAGTAGTTAAGCTTTGGTGGAGTCACAAGTTACACATGGATTTCCATCTGTGCAAAGGATTGGCACCCCAAGCCCCTGTGCTGTTTCAGATTTCACTTACTCTGTTCTCAGCTTCCTCAGACGAGATCCAGAGCAAGGCCCGGAGATCACAGCAAGCTAGCAAAAGCCTCCACGCAGCCAGCCGGGCTGCCCTTGGTCAGCTGTTCCCATCCTCTCTTGCTCTCCTCAAGCCTCTGCTCAGGGCCTCAGCTCCACCAGACCTGGGCCACTCTGGGGCAAGGGCATCCTTCCAGACTCAGCCCCGTGGCACCTTCTGCACAAAGACTTCCTGACCTTGCCCCGGCCCCAGTCCCAGGCTGGGTTGTTCCCCTTCTCTGGGGAGCCACTCATATCCTCATTGTAACACTTCTCCTTTGGGAGCAAGCAGGGCTACCACGGCGGCATTACAGTGGATCTATTTTGTGTATGCAGGGCCACCTGGACTTGTGCAGAGCAGGCCTGCAGTGGTGGAACTCTGTCTGTTGTCTGTCTCCTCCTTGGCTGGGCATTCCAAAGGGTGGGGACTGGATATAGGACAGGCACCGAGTAGGGGATGAGCCATTAATTTCCTGAGTGGTTCAGCAGGTGGTCACCCAGGTACCTGGCAACAGCTTCCTTGCCATCAGCTGGTTGTGTGCGAGTGCTCCCTCGCCTCCTACTGCCCTGTGCTGTGGAGTCTTTCTCGTACATCCCTTCCTATGCTTTGTATGAGTTTGCCTGTTCTCCCGCTGAGCAGTATCTCATACATTCCTCACGTTGTTGCCGTCTTCATCAGTGTTATTGTTAGCGTATGCAGACAGCTCCACAGAGAGGTGAGCCAAGCCTGTCTTCATAAACCATTTTTTGGTGGTTGCCTTGGGAACTTTGCTCCAGGCCTGGCATCCATGAAGGAGAAATAAAATCCAGGCTTGTTCAAGGAACTGCATGGGAATCAGGGTACTGCAGGGAGGTGCAGAGTGGGAAGTGGCCAGACATGAGCCCCGAGGAACAGGAGGCAGGGGCTGGAGTGTGTCATGCTCACTGCGCCCTCACAGGGGAACTGAGGAGTGCAGACTGCATCCTGGAGACGTGGAGAAGTCATGGAGGGATTTTAAGGCAGGGAATCAGATTTGGGTTCTTAGAAAATCGCTCTGATAACCGAGGATGAAGGATCAGACAGGGGGGCCCACGGAAGAGGGAAGAATCAAAGTAGTCTGGGTGAGAAAAGGTGATGGCTTGAATTAGTGGCAGCAGAATGGCCAGGTGAGAAGTGATTTGGGAGACGCTAAGAAGGCAGAACCAATATGACTTAGTGATGGGCTCCATTTTGGATATGATGAGTTCAAGGTCCATGTGGCACATTCACAGAGGTGCCCAGGAAACTGATGGATGGATTTATCCATCACCCACCTACATACCTGCCTGGGGAAGTGGTAGTTTGGGGAGCCGTCAGCATACCCCTATTTACCAAAATGCATGGTAGGATGAGATCTCAAAGACATGGAGTAGACAGAAAAGATGGAGACTGAGAATGAAACCTGGGGTAAACCTGGCTTCCCGTGAGGCATATTTGCTTAGAGTGAGTACACCTGTGAGCTCGGAGAGCAAGTATATTCAGCTTGTTGTGGCTGAGAGCATGAGTGAATACATACTGGTGAATCCATGTTCTGAGTTGGATCCTCTGCAGTGTTAGAGCTGTCAGGGGGAACAGAGACCAAGACTGTATCCTGAGAGGACAGGGGCACCGCTGAAACTCCACACATGGGCATGCACCTGGCCTGTGTGTCCATCTAACAGGTATTGCTGACTTTAATGAGCTAACTGGCATGCTGTGGCCATTGGGTGAGTGGCTTCAAGTTCAAGGTTAGGATAGGGAGAGTGAAGAGCCAGGGTGTGTTTGCTACTTACACGTTGAGAGGCTGCCAGGCTGGCCACTGAGCTTTGGCTTTGATTACGGTGAGGACCTCATCACTCTGCAAAAAAGAACCACAGATATTTAGTGAGGAGAGCTGGGCTCAGGGGAGCAAGAGGGTTTTGACGTGGTCACACTGTCTACCCCCATTCACTTACCTGCTATGGAGGCTCTATCTGCCCAGGTGTGGGAACCATCCAGCCCCAGGGTGGGGAAGCCCTGAGGCCTATGCAATCCCAGGAGGCAGGTGAGTGCCCAGTGTGCCTGGTGTGTGCTGAATACTGATGGGTCGACCGAGCCACACCTTTGGTTTCCAGCTCACCCCGTCCCATTGCCCCTGGAGCCAGACTCTGACCTGGACTCTGCCTGGATGGCCAGACTTCCGTATGTGTCTAATATGAGGGAACATTGTGTGCTCCGAGTCCAGACCTGGGCTGGGGCCTGCTCCGGGCCACGCTGGAGCAGGAACCCACAGTGCCCCCCAGGATCATCAGCCCTGAGGTGTTTCCTGCTGTTGAGACTCATGTGCCAGATCAGACTCCTTTAGATGAGGAGGCCAAAACCAAGCTGGGGCCACACCCTGTGCCACTCATGTCTCTACACTCTATTTTGCTTTGGACAGTGTGTAGACCACCCTTAGGGCATGGGGACCTAAAATAATCTTTTGAGGAAGAATCTGACAATGAACACTTTGAAGGAAAGCATGAAGTCATCATTGTGGGGGAAAAAATGAGAACTTTGCTGATTTTTGTTAAATATGAAGTTTATTTGTGTTCTTATTTTCAATTACACACTGGGAATGAGCGGGTATCACACTCTATCTCCCCTCCTGCTGGCCTGGGCTCTACAGTGCTCAGACACTGCTGCCCACTATGCATACAGAAGTCCAGACTGTCGCTGGCTGTGGAAGGAAGAGCTTTGCTGCTGACTAAACAGCCCCCTGAGTTGCAGGAGGGCAGAGGCATGCTTGGACAGTTCACAGCTCTGCCCCAGTTCTTAGAGCCATGCCTGGCTGTGGGTGCCTAGAAAATCATATTTGGAATGAACTGATAGATTTCTCCTTAGCTGGGTACCTTGCCCAGAAAATCCCACAGCCTTGAGGAGACTGGAAGGAAGGAGGTCAGAAGTGTCTCCAGGATCAGGCCCGAAGATTATCAAAGATCTGCTGGTCTGGAGCACCTCGTTGGTGGGTGGTAAGTCTTTGAGAGGAAGGGAGATCAGCTGGATCCAGCTTGGCCTGGGTGTTACAGATGGTCCTGGTGGGGTGAAGGGCAGAAGTGTGGCCCACAGGGAAGAGCCCCTCCCTCCAGCCCAAGAAGAAACTTGCAGCCTCTTTCTGAGCTCAGGTTTCCCCTCTTTAAAAAACATTATTTTAATTTATTGATTTAAGAGAGAGAGAGAGAGAAACATCGATTTGTTGTTCTACCCACATATGCATTCATTGGTTGATCCCAGCATGTACCCTGAGCAGGGATTGAACCCCCAACCCCATCAGGATGATGCTCTAGCCAACTGAACCACCTGACCAGGGCTCAGGCTTCCCTCTTTTCATCAGAGTAAAGAATCACTGGAGATCAGGACTTCTGACCAAGATGGAGGCATAGGTAGACACATTGTGCCTCCTCATACAACCAAAATAAGGACAATAAAAATTTAGAAACAAAAAAACAACCAGTACTGACAGAAAATTGAACTGTATGGAAGTCAGACAACCAAGGAGTTCAAATAGACACATTCATCCAGACTGGTAGGAGGGGCGGAGTGGGGCAGCCGAGCAGAGAGGGGTTGCGGCAAAAAAAGGCGGTGGCTGGCGGATCCAGGTGTGCAGGAGGCAGATTGTGGAGGGTGCAGCATGCAAGGTGGCTGTTGGACCTGGTGGTCTCACATTTGTGCACAGATAACCGAGGTGATACTGGGAAGTGAGACAGACTACGCAACCCAGGGCTCCAGAGAGGGGAAATAAAGCCTCAAGACATCAATTGAAAACACCTGTGGGGATTGAGGTGCTGGGAGAGACTCCCAGCCTCACAGGAGAGTTTGTTAGAAAGACCCACGGGGTCCTAGAACATGCACAAGCCCACCCACAAGGGAATCAGCATCAGAAGGGCCCAATTTGCTTGGGGGAAGCAGTGGAAGGGACTGAAATCCAGCAGAGAGCGGAGCCAGCACCATTGTTCCTTCTCAGACCCTTCCCCCACAAACAGCATCACAATGCAGCCATGTGGGTTGCCCTGCCCTGGTGAACACCTAAGGCTCCCCCCCTTACTATGTAACAGGTGCTTCAAGACAAAAAAAAAAATGGCCCAAACGAAGGAACAGATCAAAGCTCCAGAACAAATACAACTAAGCAATGAAGAGATAGCCAACCTATCAGATGCACAGTTCAAAGCACTGGTGATCAGGATGCTCACAGAATTGGTGGATTTTGGTCGCAAATTAGATGAACAAACGAAGGCTACACTAAGAGGAATAAAGGAAAACACGCAGGGAACCAATAGTGATAGGAAGGAAACTGGACTCAAATCAATGGAGTGGACCAGAAGGAAGAAAGAAACAACCAAACAGAAAAGAAGGAAGAAACGAGAATTCAAAAAAATGAGGAGAGGCTTAGGAACCTCCAGGACACCTTTAAACGTTCCAATATCTGAATTATAGGGGTATCAGAATGAGAAGAGGAAGGGCAACAAATGAAAAAGTTATTTGAACAAATAATAAAGGAGAACTTCCCCATTCTGGCAAAGGAAATAGACTTCCAGGAAGTCCAGGAAGCTCAGAGAGTCCCAAAGAAGTTGGACCCAAGAAGGAACACACCAAGACACATCATAATTACATTAGCCAAGGTAAAAATGAAGGAGAGAATCCTAGAAGCAACAAGAGATAAGGGGACAGTCACCTACAAAGGAGTTCCCATCAGACTGTTAGCTGATTTATCCAAAGAGACCTTACAGGCAAGAAGGGGCTGGAAAGAAGTATTCCAAGTCATAAAAGGCAAGGACCTACATCCAAGATTGCTCTATCCAGCAAAGCTTTCATTTAGAATGGAAAGGCAGATAAAGCACTTCTCAGATAAGGCCAAGTTAAAGGAGGTCATCATCACCAAGCCCTAATTATATGAAATCTTAAAGGGACTTATCTAAGAAAAAGAAGATAAAAAACATGTACAGTAAAATGACAGCAAACTCACAATTATTAACAATCACACCTAAAACAACAACAAAAACAAACTAAGCAAACAACTAGAATAGGAACATAACCATAGAAATGGAGACCACATGGAGGGTTAGCAACAGGGGAGCGGGAGGAGGAGAGAGGGGGAAAAGGTACAGAGAATAAGTCGCATAGATGGTAGGTAGAAAATAGACAGGGGGAGGGCAAGAATAGTATGGGAAATGTAGAAGCTAAAGAAAGAACTTGTAAGTATGACACATGGGCATGAACTAAAGGTGGGGAATGTGGGTGGGAGAGGGTGTTCAGGGTGGAGGGGAGTGAAGGGGGGAAATGGGACAAATGTAATAACATAATCAATAAAATATATTAAAAAAATAATCATTGGATGCACAAACACCCCACATTCACATGTCTTCAAAGAGCATTTCTAAGTGCTGAGAGGTTTACACTTCTCATGAGAGAGATTTTTATTTGTTGAGAATGTGTCCCTGATTTATTCCTTATAAATACCTATTGAATAACTGAAAGAAGCTGCTTATCATGAAGTCACATGTGAGACCTGACCTATCTCCCAAATGCCAGCGCTGGGTCTCCCAAGACCTGAGTTGCCGGAGACATCTCATGTATCCCATGTCCCATGGTGAACTCTGTGACCCAGAACCTGCTCCTCCTCCCGTGGCCCCATGTGGGTACCAGCACATCCACCTGCTGCCTGAAGTAGACGCCAGGCATCACCTGCCTTCTTCCGCCTCGCGCCCCTTTTCAGCGATCAGGCCCCAACATCCACTGTGTTCACAGCCTTACCATCTCTTCAATCCTCCCACAGTCTCCTCACTGGTCTCTTAATCTCCTGCACCTTCTCACTTTCTCCCACCACACCCCCCACATTGCTGCAAATCTGATTGGTCCACTAGTTCCCTAACCCTTCAGCGGCTTCCCACAACTTCCATGGTCATTTTGAAATTCCTGGCATACTTTTTTGACTTTTAATTCCAGAATACTCCATGCTTATTGTAGACAAGGTTAGCAGCACAGAAGCCCGCAATGTAAATGTTGAGCACTTCCCGCTTCAGTGCATGCCCTGCCTTCTGCCTCCTCCGGAATGTCGCAGTTTGCTGTGCCTCCCTCCAGGCCTTCGACTCTGTGGATGCAACTCTGCGTGCGCACACGCGTCAGACACAGCTCCTCATACTGTGCATCTTATTTGCACCATGATTTTTACATTTTCCCCTAATATTACATCATGGGAAACTTCCTGTGTCAATGGATATAGCGTCAGAGCTCTCTCTTTGTTGATTTTGAAGTATGGAAGGTCTTCCAATTATGGTAAGCCTGGTCAAGACTAATAAAAAACGAATCTAAGAAATGAGATGCCACCTGATGCTGATCGTTTTGCCCTGTAAGAAATGCTTTACTGAAAAGAAAAAAAATTAGCACGGGTGGAGCTGCAGTGGCCACCAAGTCAGCAGGCCCTGCAGTGTCACCTTGCACTGCAATTAAATCTTGTTTTTTGGGTCCCAACTAATGACATATTGATTTTGCTTTTTCAGAATAACTCAATAAAAATTGTTTGGACCCTTCATTAGTGTTTATTTATGGCGGTGAAATTCTGTCTGCAGTTTTCAGAGCCACGGAGGCTCCCAGGATGGTGGGTCCACGTGTCGGGGCATTAGAACAGCTTGCTGCTATAATCTGTTTCATCTAGTGGCGCCGCACCATCTGCACGATCAACTGCTTATTGTCTCTCATTTGTGCTCACTCATGTTATCCAGTGAAATAAGAAAGCAGGAGCATTCTGGACAAATTATTTTTAAAGCTAAGTAATTTTGTTACTGCAGCAATTCTCTGGTAGAGGCCGAGTCCTACAGGATTGGAGTGTCGAGCTTGTTCATGGCCATATCTAAACGCTATGGACGATCAGTAAATTTCTGAAAAAGCAAAGCCACATCATTCTTTTTGATACATGAGTATGTGTAGAATTCCATAGCACAGATGTTCTCTAATGTTTTTTTAACCAACGTTACTGGTGGATATTTAATTGTTGCCATAAATGATGCATGACAGACATGTGTGTTCATATTTCTTTGTTTACAAACCTAAGGGTTCCTGTGTCATAGGTTCCCAGGAATGATTAAAAGATAAAGCAAATTTGAATTTTTGGCAGGGCCTACTGATTTTTCCTCCAAATGTCTGCACCGATTTATACTCCAGCAAGAATGTGTACGTGCCTGCCCATGTCTTCACAACTTTGGACACACTGGTTCCTATCATTCTCCTTAGTATTTCTAACCCAGCAGGCAGGAACATAGTTTGGCTGAGAGCCCAAGCTGTGGAGTCATACCTGAGTTTAAGTCCTTGTTTCACCATTTACTAGTTCTATGGCCTTTAACAAGTGTCTTTACCTCGCTTAGCTTTTTCATATGCGAAATGGGGTTAAAAAGAGTATCTCCTGCACTGGATTGTTTGGGGGAGTACATGATATAATTCAGGTAATGTGCTAATAGTGCCTCTATCAGCATAAATATTAGTGACTATAGCCCTGGCCAGGTGGCTGGGTTGGCTGGAGCATTGTCCCATACATCAAAAAGTTGCAGGTTTGATTCCTGGTCAGGGCACATAGTTAGGTTGTAGGTTTGATCCCTTGTTGGGGTGCATATGGGAGGCAGCTGATAGGTGTTTCTCTCTCACATAGATGTTTCTCTTCCTCTCCCTTTCACTCTTTTCCTCTCTAAAATCAGGAGAAAGAAAGCAAGAAAGCAAGAAAGAAAGAAAGAGAAAGAAGAAAAAGAACCCCTATCTTTGGGTGAGGATTTAAAAATATATATTAGCTACTATTCTCATTCTTACATTCAGGCCAGGCTGGTATTAGAATCGATGTGCAGTGCTTGAGCACAGGGAGCGGAGCACAGGGAGTGGAGCACACGGTTGCACCCAGGAACTAACAAAGCTCAGGAGAGCTGAGAAACCCAGGGAGCAAATGATGGGAGGTTTGTGCAACTTGGTGAGCCCGGGATGGGGCCACGGGGGCATTAGGCATTTTGCATTTCGAAGAATGGCAGACTTACGTTCAGAGTGAGCAATCCAAACTTTGGACTTAATGAAAAGTCATTTTAACAAGTCTCTAAAGCACAGAAAGGATCTTTCAACAATCCTTAGAGCCTTTATACATCTCCCACAGGACCCTTTTCAAACAAAGTATTTTAGGACATTCAGTTCCTGCCTCATTTGTATGACATTAGCAATTTCCAGAGTTATGCCAATTAAAATTTAAAAGCCCCAAGGAAGCTACAGGTCACTCATGTCCATCTTCACGGGGATGAGTTCCTTCATTTGGCTTTGGATACACATACTGAGAAGAGGTGACAGCTGTTCTCAGGCTCCATAGTTGCTGGTATCAAGTGGGAATGACACAGCCCCAAACAGGTCACGGGCTGAGGTCAGATCCAGAGGAACAAGGGTTTGTGTGAAATGCAAACAGGCTGGGACTGGTTGGAGGCAGACATCACATCGATATCAGGAGATACAAAGTTGGAGCAGAGCAGAGTCCAAGAATGTGAGTCTGAGGGGGTCAGAGCAGGGGCTGGTGTTTGAACCGCCTTACCCTACACTGACCCTCCCATTCCCTCCAGAGCCACACCTGGTGTGGGAGGGCACTGGTCATTTCAGCCAGGCCCACAGCAAAAGGCCCACGTCTGTCTCCGCCTCCCTGCCTTACTCCTCCCCTCCTCCTCCATTCTTGTGTTTTCCTGGATTCTGACCTTTCGCCTTCATCTTCTAGTCCTGAACCACATCTGTTCCTCACCCTAAGGCCCCTTTGCTCAGGGAGGCAGTGAGGCTAAACTCCCCCAAAATAGCATGTCCTGCCCCAGACCTACAGTCTTGCCGTCTGCCCACCCAACCTGCCTCCTCCCTGCAGGAAGAGGAATGGATGCCAGCCACAGTTAGACAGGATAAGGAGCTGAAACAGGGAGAGACAGCAATAACAACAGTGATCTATTGTTTTTGATGTGCTAGGAACCTTGCTAATTATGATACCTTCATATAATGTCTTATTTAATTGTTACAGCACATTTCAAGGTTGGCATATACTTTTTAATCTTCAGAAACATTCATTTGGCCAAATTAGTCACACAGCCAATGGCAGAGCGAGAGTTTAAACCTCAGTCTGACCCTGGAGACCACACCCATCGCCCTGTGAACCCAGGCAGAGGGGAGCTAGGACGAGGGTAAACTGTGGTGCAGGGGTCCAGGCACTTGTGCAAGGTCCGACCCGAAACCCTGATCTGTGCCTCGTGCACACCTGAGCCTACTCTGAGTGTGAATACTGCAGCCACACTTGGAGGGTTATCATAATGTTCACAATACTGTTGATGTTAATGCTGTTCTGGTTTTAAAGAAGATGGGGGAGCACAAGCGTCCTTGCATTGGGGAGAAATTATTACTAAAGAGGAGGAAGTCTGATGATACTAATGCACACAAAGTGACACCCATGCATGCACGTGTAGTGATGCCCACACGTGCATGTGCAGTGATATCCACGTGTGCACATGAGAGGATACCCATGCACACACAGTTCTGTCCCATTGAACGTCTTCGTGCATTCCTCAGCTTATTTCTTATGAAAACCTCTGGGGAATAACTACGACATCATTTTGCAGATGAGAAAACTGAGGTTCAGAGAAGTCACATGACTTGTTGAAGACCACCAGGAACCATGATTCCGATACAAGTGCGTCTAACTCCAAAACTCACACTCTTCCCGCCTTCCCTGACTGTTCTTCCTCTCCGTCTCCCTCTCGTTCCTCCCCCACTTTGCTTGTTTTTCATGCAAGAGCGTGGCTGCTCCTGGGTGACAGTTCTCTCCGAGCAGCCCTTGCTCAGAGGCACAGGGTCATAGGTTCGCTCTGGGAGGCAGCGCTTGACGTTCTGTGATAAGGTCCTAATGAGCAGTGTTAGGCCCCATTTTCTGCCTCTACCCTTTCCCAGAATCCCCACTTCCATCCATAAAATGTATCATTCTGATGGCTTCTGCCTCCCAAGGGAAGTGGAAAGTCATTCCTCAGTGAGTGTCCTGGGGATGAGCAGCAGGAAATGAGCCATTTTATGGGGTGATAATGGGCCTATAAGCATCTGTACAATCAATTGTGCCCAGTGGTCCCTCCTACCATTTCAACAGACTCTGGGTTTATGGGGTCATAAATCAAAACAGACACCTTATATTTCTTGGTGATTTCCAGTTTGCCCACAGTCTCATGGGGTCTCCACGGTCACCCTCTGAGGTAAGCAGGCAGGTGGTCCCATTTCTCAGATGGAAGTAACTGAGACTCACCTCTCTCCTCTGCAGCTGCTCGGGTCAAGGTCACCTGTGAGCTCTCCACTGCCAAAGGTCAATCCCAGCTCTTAGCTTCTACGACCCTTCAGCAGCACTTGACACAGCTGGCCGCTCCCTCCGCCTGAAGCACTTCCTACCTAGCTCTGCACTGGCTACCTCTGCATTAACCTCGTTGGCCATTCCCTCTCAGTCTCCTTTGCTGGCCTGTCTTTACCTTTCTCCAACCATTGAAGCACCCTGGATTCCAGCCTTTGGTCCTCTCCTCTGTTCTGTTCGCACTGTCTGGGTGTTTTCCTCTTGCCCCATGCCCTAAAACACTAGCTAAATGTACACTGATGCCTCCTCAGTCTCCTAGCCCAGTCTCGCCTCTGAACTCTAGACTTGTGTATCTGCGGTCAAACATTTTCTTCTGATGTCTCACTGGCATCTCAAACTTGACATGCTGAAATCAGACTCCTGATCTTCGCCTCCCCAAACCTGGCCTCCCTTTCTCCCTTGCCCTTGAAATGGCAAAGCCAGCCTTCTGTTTTCTCATCCTTGATGCTTCTTTCTCTCGTGGTCCACATCTGACTCATCAGCACATGCAGTCAACTCCATTATTAAACTGTCCAGGGTCCGGTGGAAGTAAGGCCTGTTTGAGTGTGGTTGGTGGTAATATGGGTGTAATCATTTATAGTTTTAATTTGAACATTGCACCTAAAATGTCATATGGTGTGCTTGAGTGTGATATTGTTATGTTACAGAATTACATGCTTATACTTTTATAATAAAATATTTTGTAATCAAAAGGGTTGTTATTTGTGCTTGACCCCTGTATTTATGAGCCAACTACTTTTTGTCACCTGCCTGCCACCATCCTGGTCCAAGTCACCATCATCACTCGCCTGGATTATTGTGTTTGCTACTTGGTGGATCTCTCTGCCTCCTTTCTCGCCATTCTGCAGGCTCCCCAGTAGCCATATTCCTCTGGTCACAATCTTCCAATGGCTGCACACCTTACAGCAAATGGGGACCTTGCCATGGCCCTTGACGATCTTCCTTATTCCCGTTACCTTGTTAACCTCATCTCTTAGGACTCTTCCCTTTGCTCACTTGGTTTCAGCCATCCTGGTCACGTTACTTTTCGTCAGATGTGCCAGGCACACAAGCACGCGCTGTTCCCTGTGCCAGGAATGCGCTGCCTGCCCACCCCCCGGCCCCCATGTCAGAGCGCTCATCCCCTTGCCTCCTGCAGGGTTTGCTCGCACGTCACCTTCTCAGAGAAGCCTTTGCTGACCGCACTATTCAAAACAGCAATTCCCTGCCCCTTCCTCCTCCATCACACCCAGCACACCCCCATCACTTTACGTGCTGATCTTTTTTTCTGTAATATTTGTCACTGTCCTATATACCATGTATCTTGCTTATTTACTTTTTTGTCATCTATCTCCCCTGCTGAATAAAGGCTTTATGAAGACAG
Organism: Tonatia bakeri; assembly: GCA_004024845.1. Taxonomy (NCBI): domain Eukaryota; kingdom Metazoa; phylum Chordata; class Mammalia; order Chiroptera; family Phyllostomidae; genus Tonatia; species Tonatia bakeri. The sequence goes on from PVIA01000072.1 coordinate 220,774, forward strand.
GGGTCTGTTTTGCCCACTGCTGTACTATCAGTGTTCAGAACCACATTTGGAATGTGCCGGATCGATGTGTGTTGAATGAATGAGAGACTGTCCTCTGAGCCCCAACCCACCGGCATCCACCAGCCTAGGGTGGAGCTGGAGCTGTGTGAAGTGACAGGAAGAGACCTGGGTGTTGAGCTGGCGGGCACTGGAAGAGCAGGAGAACACCAGCCAGAAAACTCTGCTGGGACTGCCAAGTAGTAGGAGGGGAAAGGGACAGGACAGAGGGGTCACTTTGGGAACTATGGTCAGAACTCACAGAGCTCCCAGGTTTGGAAACCTGGGTTGGCTGTTGGGAGTGCCCATCGCATGCCTTGTCCCCCTGGGAAGCAGCTGCTGTCACAAGCTGCTGTCTGATCAGCTATTCAAAGCCAGAGGAGGTATCTGAAGCCCATTCACAGATCCACAAGACGATGATGTGGTTGCACAGAAGCATTTCAAATTCAATTTCTTTTTATTTCTTTTCAAACACAGCCTGTAATTCTGATGGGAAAATTGCATAATGCTTGTAGATAACAATTCTCCCGTGAGACTATTGTGAAAGCATCTTGGCATTTCTGAAGCGGGAGAAAAGGGGCCCATCCGCCGCCTGGGTCCACCCCGCTGCCCTCCGCCTGCATCTGCCTGTCTTCGGCGGGGGGAGCGCTCTGAGAACTGGCATCACTCGGGGACCGGAGGGAGGGGCAATCCTTCCATGTGCCTCTATTAGCCATGGGCTTTGATTAGCCCATCTTTCGGTGACCAAACTGTCAATCCCAGGTTTAACCTCATATTCTGGATTTTTAATGTGTCCTTCATAATGTGTCCTTCATGATTTCTAACGTGTCCTTTATGATGTTCTCCTGTAAGTTTAAGCAGGGAGCTGAACAGATCGTTGGGGCATGTCTGTCTCCCCCATCCCGCCGGCCCCTGCTGTCCCCATCCTCTCAGCCCCTGCTCCGCACCTCCTCCCCTCTCTGCAGCAATTAGAAAAACATTAGTGTGGGCATGGGGGGCAGAGCAGAGAAGTAAGAAATGGGCCAGGCCAGGCGAGATTCTGACATCACAGGAGAGAGCATGCCAGGCAGGGGCCGTCTGCTTTCAAATGGGCTGGGGCTGCAGAGAAGCCCAGCTGGAGCCTGCAGAGAGAATGAGCCAGAGCAGGTCTGGCTGAAGGGGCCTAGGAGGCAGCCTGTAAGGGCAGCCCCCCAGCCATGCTCATTTCCGGTGGTCTTAAAGACACAGCATTCAACACCCCTCGATCCTCTTCCCTGTCCCCCACTTCCCACCTTCCTCTGAGGACAGATGCCTCCCAGCCTGGAAGCCAGTGTCAGAGCAGGTGCTGGACTGTGTCCTCCCTGTGTCCCCAGCACCAACCTGGTTTGGAGGAGGTATGCAGGGAATGGTTAAGGGATGAATAATGGATTAGTTAATTAAACAATTAATTAATGAAAAGGCAGAAGAAGCCTCTGGCCTTGGCTGCCTTCCCAGGGGGTCTTGAGGGCATTCTGTGAGCTGTGGCACTGGGAGGCTGCTGAGGGGGCAGTGAGCAGGAGGGCAATGGCCTGAGTTCCATGTTTAGAGGAGCCTGCTGACTGCTTTTGTCGGGGGCAGGGGACGAAGGACAAGGGTCCTAGGGCAAGGGCGACAAGGGGAGACGGGTCAGGTGGGACGGGGCCAGGAGAGAGCAATAGAGAGGGTGAGATGATGTTGGATACAAGACATTATTAAGATGGGGGAAGCAACAGGCTGTGCTTATGGACTGGATGTGGGGGGTCAAACAAAGAGAGGTCCAGGACAACCCCACGGGAAGGTATCATGGAGGCAGGTAGAGATGGAAGGCTGGCGTTCAAGAGAGAACTCAGGCTGAGACATAAATTTGAGAGTCATCAGCATGAAGGTGGCAGTGAAAGCCACAGGACATGGTGCCTGGGGAGTGAGTGGAGACAGAGGAGGACGGGGAGCACAAATGGCCTAGGAAGGAACAGCCAGAGAGGCAGGGGGGCACTCAGACCAGCCTACAGAGCCTCTGCAGAGCCTGGTGCTGCACCTACTGTCCCCTACTCTCCTCGCTGCCCTCTGCAATCCTTGCTGTCCTCCTACTGCCCCCACTGTCCTCCTGGTGTCCCCCTGCTCACTGCTGCCTCCACTGCCACACTGGTCACTGCTGAAAAGGCAACTGCAGCAGGTTTAGGAAGAGAGAAGGCAAGGCGGTGCCCCTGCAAGCCCAGACAGCTCTTTCTGAGGAGGTTGCTACGTGGGGAGTGGAGAAAACTGGCAGTAGCAGAAAGGGCGTGTGACTATTTTTTCAGAAAATGAGCACCATTAGGGTAAGTTTGTATGTGTAAGGGGATAATCCAATAAAGAGAAACTGCTACTGCAGGACAGAGAGGGTGCACGGTGCACTCGCAGGAATGGGGTCCTTGGAAAGATGAGAAGAGCTGAGATCTAGACCAGAGCTGAGGGTAGCCTTCTGGCGAGTGCAGACCGACAGAGAGGAAGGCAGAGGAAGGTAGTCACACATGCCTGTGACTGCTGGCATGCTGGGGGCCGTTGGCGAGAAGTCACTCATCCAACCAATATTGGCAGAGCCCCGACTCCACGCCTGCCTCTGCTCTGGGTGCTGGAGACAGAGTCCTGGACAAAAGGGACACCAGTCCCTGCCCTCAGGGAGCCTTCATTGCGAATGAACAGTTCCAGTGTGCCAGACTTGACTGTCCGTAGAAAACAGTGCAGGGGAGGGCAAGAGGGAGGCCAGCGCTGGGCGGGGAGGAATGCTGCCATCAGACACGGAGCAGTTGAGGAAGGCTTCACTGGTACAGGGGCTTGTGTCCTGTGAGAGGGAGGTGCTAACGCCTCTGAAAAGGACTAGGAAAGGACTCTACCAAGATGAAAATACACCTCACATTCTAAAATAGGGTCTTTAAAATGAAAGAAAATAACAGAACCATATTATAGGGAGTTACAGAGAGAGAAACAAAAAACAACCCTACCATCCTTACCCAACAGCTATCATCAGTTTGTGCATTCCTTTGTATACACATATGTCTCTGTCACACAGTTGAGGTCATACTTACACACACACACACACATGTTCATTACTCCTACCATTTTCTCGCACAATGCTAGCTACACTATTATACAAATAGATTATATAAACTACCTCATATATTGCTTTATCATTAATATATCTCAGATATAATTTAATTTATGGTGCACTTCCTTTAATAATTAACCCCAAAATGACATAGCGATGTAAAAAAGAGATACAAAAGCATATATGTTCTTTTTAAAACATCGCTGTACGGTCTTTGGGTTCATCATTAACAGAGCTGTCCAGGTTTCTCCCGCTATCGGAAGGCAGAGCGCTCCTGTAAAAACCTTTCACAACGTGAAATGGCATAAAGCGAAGAAGCAATTGCCTTAGGGCACATCTTGCTAACGGATGTGCGGAATAAACTGAGATAGAGCACAGATGCCCACAGACACAGTTCAAAGCTCTGACAGCTCGATGCTGAGATACTGGGTGTAATTCCAGGAAAAGGCGCTTGGTGGCGCCAGCCTCACTGCTCGGAGTATGCGCAGCCTCTGTGAGGGCTCACTGCAAACCCAAGACTGAACCTTATTTTCGCAAAAGTGAAAAAATCCTCTGGATTTTCTTCCGCTTAGTGAACACAGGTACTAATGTGGGTCTTTTGTAAAAGTGAAGTGGTACATGTAACTCGAACTTTCGAAAAGCAGGGGATACCTGCATTACTAGTGCGATTATCTCTAAAATAAACAAAATAATAAAGCAAGGTACAGTTTGTATAAAAATCTATGTGTATAATAACCTAGCTACCATGGTGCAAAGAAATGGCAGGGACAAAATGTGTGTGCATGCACCTGCGTGGGTTTGTACGTCTATTTGCGTAAAGTTTCTCCAGGGTCCCTCAGGGGAGGAGGACTGGGTAGCCAGGGAGCAAAGAAAATGAGACTTTTCACTGTGTAACTTTAAATGTCTTTTGAATTTGGAACCATGTGATTATATGGCCATTAATGAAAAATGGGAAGAAAAGGCACTTCAAGTCTGTTTCCCGTGGTTTTCTCAACTGGACAGTGAGGATGTCTTCCAAGGCGGCATATGTGAGACCTTCCCTGTGCGTGCAGGCGGTCAGGGCAGAGCCTAGAGGTGATGGGCTCAGAGCCAAGGCAGCAGGTGTGGGAAGGGGCAGAAGAACCAGAGCAGGGGCAGAGTTGATGAGACATCCGATGGCTTCTCTACTTGACAATTTTAAAGCCTGTTAAGCTTTATTATCTAAAATAAAAGCAGTTTCAAAAGGAAATGAGAATTCATTTGTACACTAAGCTCTCTCCATCTCTCCTCTCTTTCTCTGTAAGAAGCTTCCCACCCAGGTGTCAGTCAGACTGTTTTGCTGGGTCCTTAAATATAACAACATTTTACTTCATCATC